>CM037855.1:177446786-177481582 GCA_021234595.1 Delia radicum | reverse complement strand
GGGGTTAAAAATTACCCCATGTATAGCTTTTTTCGGTTGATTTCGAATTGTTTCAGAGAAAATTATACAAACAAAGTACCAAATGACAAAGCTTTTGGAGTTGCATTAACTGATAAAGAAACAGGCTCAATAACTTTCTAGTATTTTTGTAATTTCAAAGATGTGTTTTTTAGTTGGATTAAGCCAAAAAAAAAAAACGTAAAGGGTCCGCCATCTAACGTTTTTTTTTTCAACTAGTGCTTATTTCGTGAATGGTAACACTTAGCTCATGTCTATTGACAGATAATTAGTTTTATCCTTCCGCCTGAACAAATATAGTCCGTATGTTCGTTATCTTGTGAAAAAGTGAAAGAAACTGGCATCCTCATCGATAAACCAAAGCGTGAAAAGCCAAAACAGTGCGTACACCCGAGAATATTGCTGCTGCGGCAGAAAAGTGTGTGTTGAACAATTTCGGAGACATCATTGAGACGAATTTTGCATAAAGGCCTTGGTATGACGCCATACAAAGTCCAATTGGTTCAGGAGTTCAAAAAAAAAACTTATTTGGCGGACCCTTTATATCAATGCCTATTGTATTTAATCGAGGAGGTGTCTGAGCTTTTTTTTTTTTTGATATTAGTGATTTTTTGGTTTTTATGCTCCTTTTTCCGAAGAGCTTTTAATCTTTATTTCAAATATTTTAAATAAATTGCATTCATAACATACTACATAGGCAATATTGGTATCAAAATTTTTGTTTTCTTGCCTTTCCCTTCTTTTTTTTTCTTTATTACATATCCAAATTTCATTAAGATCGATTAGAACCCATCGGGAGACTCCGCTTGTCAGTGTAAAGTATTTTGCATTATAGATTAGATTTTAGAAGCAATATATGGAATAATTCAAAAAACTGTAATCTTAAAGGAATAAGAACAAAAACTTATATTTAGTACAGTAAAGGGTAGGACGAGGATAATTCTGAATCTCAGTAGGAAGGAACTAAGTCTTTTGATGGAAACCCTCTACACGGACGGCCCATCTCCAACGTATTGGTAGGACGGACTCGGGAGTGTAGGGCTTGTGGGGAGGACGAGTAGACCTTGAAACACTGTCACTATGTGAATGCGCGGCATTTGCCGGAGCCGGGTCGAAATACTATCCAGTGACCCAATATCTACATGGGGGATCTAAGGGGCATATGATGAAAGCGGTTGAGGAATTTCGTCAGTGCGACGGAGTTCCTGGGTAGGAATATGACATGGGACCGATTTTTAGAGCTCACAACAAGCCGACATTCTGGCTTAGGTGTAAGCCCTCAGGACTTGAGTCGAATTAGAAAGCATTTCCCTTCTCCGAATCCTCTTTTCGACTACCTTAGTACAGATTATTTCAATATTGCGAAAGCCTTAACATGGATGTATTTTACAAATTTATTTCTAGTTATTTTAACAAACACAACTTTATATTTACTTAAAACTATAGATTCCCATATGGCAGCTCTTAGGAATATATCAATCAGTCCGCGAAGTTTCAGAAAATTAATTGAATATACGGAATAGCACTTTATAATATATACCAAATTTTTTTTTTTTGGTAATTTACCATATTTAATGGCTTTTTTCAAGAATGGATACCGAAACGAAAGGGTCGACTTTTTAGTACATACTATACTTTAGCGCTAAAAAAATATCGAAAATGTACTCCATTTCAATGGATGAAGAATTTTGAATGCTGGATAATGAGGCAAATGTTAATAAACAACCAAAAACTCTAAAATAGGTAATAGGTCCGTCAACAAAATGTTAAGGTAAACTGAAAAGTTTTGCTGGTATGTTCAAAATTTATAATGTTTCCTTCAATTGTATGTTTTTCCAATATTTTCGATTTCACTATAGCTCGGTGGTTGCTGTCGATTATTATAAAATACTTTCTTCTTGGGCCGTACTGGGACCTCTTATTTCCTTAAACAGAGTGAATATTGGATAAAATATTACAACTTGAAGACCTTTAAAGAAAATAAAATATAAAGTAAAAATTAATTTAATATGTATTAAAATGGGTGAACGTAAAAATTAAATTTGTTAAATTGGGAAAAGCTTTAATCAGCATTTTTTTTATGATTAATATAATAAATTAATTTTTATGATTAATATAATAATTAAATAAATTGTACAAATTAATATTTTTTAAATTAATCGAGTTAGTTTTGTCGGTTATGACCTTTAAATATGCGCGGATCCAGGGGGAGGGAAAATGGGAAATTTCTTACCTCAAAATAAAACTTTAATTATAAATACTAAAACTTCCCTCAATAAAACCTATTCCTGGATCCACGCCTGCCTGTAAAACACATACACAGAGAATATTCCTGGACAAGATTTAATGAAGTTTTTCAATACACTAATGAAGTTTTCTTCACAAAACAAATGAAAAATTTCTTAAACATTATGAAAAGCCTCTCATTTTTATGAAACAGTTTTTAATGAAACTTTTTCATTAGTCGAATGAAATTTTTAATAAAAAAAGAAAATTTTCAGAAAATTTATTAAAAAAAACCTGCATTAATTTAAGGAAAAGTTTCATTAGGCTAATTGCTGTGACACTACATAGATCTAATTCAAAAATTCATATTAATTCTCTTAGTTTGTTTTGTTTTCCGGAGTGCTGTTCTGTTTTGATGTTCTGTTTTTTAAAAGAATACATGAACTTTTATTTGTGACTTAAGTGGGTCTGTTTTAAATTCTTCTCTAAACCGTCCTCCGTTTTTCTTCCACTTATTAGCTAAGTATGATATTTACGAAAAAATATATATTTTTTAATATTTTTTTACTCAAAAGTTAAATATTTGCTAGATGACGTGACGTGACAAAGTTCGAAGTTTTATAAAAAATTACTCTTCCTTGTCCCAATTTTTTTATATTAAGTTATTCACAATAAACTTGATTCAAATTAAAAGTTTTTAAACACCTGCTACCACAAATGTTGTGTTGCGGTGACGAACGTGACATTAGAATGCCAATGCAAGAAAATCAAACATTTACCGTTTACTGATCTTGATTTCTCCATTTACATTTTTTGGAGTTAATTGTTGTTGTAGCAAATATTTTGAGATATGAGTATACTTGCATCATCGCTCTTAAAAAATTAAATATTTAAGAGAAAATGTTATTGAAAACTAAAAAAAAGTTGACTAGAAACATGAACGCAACTTTGCAGTCCGTTTTATCATCATGGAAACTAAGATATGCTTTGGACTTTTGAATTTAAGAAAATTTAAGTATTTATCATTATTAATACAAGTCAGAATCAAGTATTTGTCCACGTTTAATTGTTCGGTTACGGTTGACCTTTCTATGGAAATGCCCATATGTAGTTACATATGTCATATCATTTCCATATATAGTTCTGATATTAACCATATTAAAAAATTTCGAAAAAACAAAATCCAAGACAAAATTATATATGTACTGTCACATATATCCAAGCTATATGTTTTTATATAACATTGTATTAAATAATATATTATTATAAAGGGTCCATCAAATAACTTTTTTATTTTTGAAAATGCTATAAAAGAAAACTACTGAATATTTTCTCAAATTTCTTTTTTTATTTGAAAGTACATTCCGGTTAATAATGGAAAATAATTTCATTCAAATGGCTGCCTCGGCTGGCCATGCAGTAGCCTACACGATATGTCCAATTTTTAAGCACATTATCGATTGTGTGCAGCTGTATTTCACCAGTGGCTTCACGATTATTGTCCTTTAAAGTGTCAATTGTCTCTGGCTTGTTGGCGTAACACTTATCTTTGACGGCACCCCACAAATAATAGTCCAACGGTGTCAAATTGCAGCTCCGGGGTGGCCAAACGACATCAGCTCTGCGGCTGATAATGCGGCTGTGTGGCACGTACCGCCGTTGTTGAAACCAAATGTTGCCAATATCCTCCTGTTTAATTTTTGTGAACAAAAATTCGTTCAACATGGCCCGATAACGATCGCCATTGACTGTAACGGCCACTCCTTGCTCATTTTCGAAGAAAAAACGGCCCAATTATGCCTCTGGACCAAAATCCGCACCAAACAGTGACTCGTTTTGGGTGCATCGGCTTTTCAATGTATGCGTGCGGGTTTTCTGTGCCCCAAATGCGACAATTTTGCTTGTTTACATACCCGCCAAGATCAAAATGAGCTTTATCAGAAAAGATAATTTTTTTGGCAAAATCGGCATCTTCTGTAAGTCGATCGCAGGCCCACGCAGCATTGTTCAAGCGTATACACAACCATATTCGTTCAGCGGAAGGATAAAACTAATTATCTGTCAAATCAGACATGAGCTAAGTGTTACCATTCACGAAATAAGCACTAGTTGAAAAAAAAACGTTAGATGGCGGACCCTTTAGTGAACATTTCCACTCGGAAAAATCCACAAAATTCGGATTTTTAATAAATTAAATTTTTCATTTTATTTATTCCTTTAATATACTTAAAATAATTTAAATATGTAATTTTAGCAAAATTTTAATGTTTTCATCAAAGTTTTCCTACTTTTTGGAAAATATCACATTTTTTGACTAAACTATATTTATCTTTTCTTTTATTTAAAAAAATCTTTAACCCTTACACTGAGAAAATAATTTGCATGATATCAATGAATTTTTGCATTAGATCTATTAAGTGTAACTGGAACTCGCCCATTGAAACTTTTCATTAAATTAATGTCGTTTTTCACATAATTTAATTTAATTTTATTTATTAAAACTTTCATATGCCTAATGAAAAACTTTCAGTAAAATGTTTTCATTAAAATTAGGAAGCTTTTTCATTAATTTTAAGAAAATTTGATGAGTTTAGTGAAAAAATTCATTAAAACTCGTCCACGACAATTCGCTCTGTTTAAAGGAATATGGACGTTTTAAACGTGATTTTAGTTATGACTACAAGAATGCAAAGATTTTAAATTGATCCAAAAAGAATTTCCACATGATAAAAAAATTATAATTTAAGTTGATCCACATAGGTTATTGCTTTCACTTTTGACCAGACTTCATTAAATTTGGCTGCAAATAGGCACGGGTTATGGTTTTCCAAAAAAAATAAATCGATTTATTCTATTTGAAACCATTTGTAATAATACTGGGAAGGGGGTGGTTGTAGTGAACAAAAATCGAAAAATCTTTTTCAAGAGACAACCTAATTCATAGTGTAGGCTGTGCTTGATACGAAACTTCAATTAGACACACCTGTCGATGTGCCGTTTTAACTCGTTAAGAGGTGATGTTATACGTCAAAGGCTGAACAGGGTTGCAGACTCGATTCCTGGTGACCGCATACACTTTTATAAAGGGTCCGCCATCTAGCGTTTTTTTTTTCAACTAGTGCGTATTTCGTGAATGGTAACACTTAGCTCATGTCTGATTTGACAGATAATTAGTTTAATCCTTCCGCTGAACGAATATGGTTGTGTATACGCTTGAACAACGCTGGGAAATATTGCGACATTACTTTGAAAATCATGGTAATGAGCAAGGAGTGGCCGTTACAGTCAATGGCGATCGTTATCGGGCCATGTTGAACGAATTTTTGTTCACAAAAATTGAACAGGAGGATATTGGCAACATTTGGTTTCAACAGGACGGCGCTACGTGCCACACAGCCGAAGCTACACTCGATGTTTTGCGCCCTGTTTTTGAAGATCGCATTATCAGCCGCAGAGCTGATGTCGTTTGGCCACCTCGAGCTGCGATTTGACACCGTTGGACTATTATTTGTGGGGTGCCGTCAAAGATAAGTGTTACGCCCAACAAGCCAGAGATAATTGACGCTTTAAAGGACAATATTCGTGAAGCCATTGGTGAATTACAGCTGCCCACAATTAATAATGTGCTTAAAAATTGGACCGATCGTGTAGGCTACTGCATGGCCAGCCGAGGCAGCCATTTGAATGAAATTATTTTCCGTTATTAACCGGAAGGATTGTACTTTAAAATAAAAAAAAAATTTGAGAAAATATTCAGTAGTTTTTTTTATAGCATTTTCAACAAAAAAAAAGTTATTTGGCGGACCCTTTAGAAAACAATTTTCACATGGAGAGAACGTAACTACACTGAAAGTATTATCTTCATGATAATAATGAAACAATTTCATACAATTTTTTTTCAATAGATTCAATGAAGAATTTCATTATATCCAAGAAATTTTAATTAATATTCAGAAGTTTCTCAAACATTTTTTTCGTAAAACTTCATAGTTTCATGAAAAAAAGTCATAAGTTACATCTTCATAAATTTAACTGAAGATTTTATTTAAGTTATTAAAAATAATTTTCATACATTTCAAACTATAATATTAAGATTTAATTCTCAAGATTTCAACATATTTGATTAATTATTTCAATGCAAGCCTTTTATTAATTTTGAATTTTAATGAAATTGTTTTAAAAAATCATATGAAGCGGTTAATTTGCTTAGTTCCAATGCATTTTTAAGACATTCATGAAAAGTTTTATTAATTCAAGGAAACTTCTTAACATTCAAAAATTGTATTAAACTGTTTCATATATTCTACGAACGCTTCATTGCCTGAATATTTTCATTAATTCTACAAACATATCATAAACATTGACTTTAATGAAACCTGTTTCATAGATTATATGAAAAGCTTCAATGGACGAGTTCCAGACGCAATTTTCATAAAAGCTATGAAAAAATTCATTACTGAAGTGAAGATAATTCTCTCAGTGTATTTTGAACAATTGACACATAACATTGACGAGTCTTTTGATTGATTGAAACTTCTGCAGTCTAATAATTTGCTTGTGTCTCTTAAATTTTTCAATGAAAATGTTTTAATTTTTTTTTCTATAAATGGGGACTCTAGAAAAGTGCCCAAAATTCTTTAATATAGTTTTTTTAATTTACTTTGAAATTTCAGAAAATTCAATCAAATATCAAATAAATACAAAAAAGTTCAAATCGACCAGATTTGGACGACGTCAATTACATTTCAAAATCATTCACTTGTTAAATTTTTCTATATCACTAATAATTTCAGACTTATGGTCACACTTGTCCTTGCAAAATTTTGAATATTGTCAATACGGGACATGGGACATAATACCAATATTTGTATATTTAATAACAGGCCAATTACTTGTTTACGTCCAATTACATGTAATTGGGTGTAATTGAGTAATTTCAATGTAATTAAATATCAAGAAGTTGATACTAATATCCATGTTTGGTATTACAAAATTTGACTACATTTCCAAGGAAAAGTTTAAGTTCACAAGTGTGAGCGTAGGTCTAAAATTATTAATGATATAGAAAAATTACACAAGTGAATGATTGTGAAATGGAATTGACGTCGCCCAAGTCTGAAATCGACTATGCCGATTATTTTTTACCCTCTATGTATTGCGATAAAACTACATGCACTATTAACCCTCAAAAATGTATTTTCATTTTTTTTTTCAAGTTTTCGACTGTCAAATTCCAAACAAATTTAAATTATAACTTAAAAAACGAAAAACAATTTTTTCGGAATAACACTTAGAATAAAAAACTTTCGAGAAAACAATTTGCGCAAACACCAATTTCAAACTAAAATGATATCGTAAAAAATAATTGAAAATGATAATGATTCAAGTTAGAGGCCATACTCTATTTTTCTTTATTAGGATATTGTCCTAACAAATAATCTATAGAGTTTTTTTTTGTTTTCAAATTTATTATTTGACCCTTTCAGGAATGTGTTGATAGATCTATTTCGGGAACTTTCTAGTTTTCCATCATCAGAACACGTTTGAAAGAGGTAAACAATCCCAGGCCAAACATCAAACATTCATAAAAAACTAGTTTACTCACTACATGAGAACTAATATATGAGCACGAAGTTAAAGATTATCACCATTGATCAAAAAAATAAATTGAAAACTTATTTGTAATGTGCAAGGTACACCTTTGGTGGATATTCAATACACGTTTTGTTCTATAGATTATTTGTTAGGATAATATCCTTATAAAAAAATATAGAGTATGGCCTCGAACTTCAATAATTGAACAGTTTCATGCGAATAAGGACGAATAGACCACTTTTTCGCAAACGACGTTTTTTTTTGCATAAATGCATTTTATTAGCAGAGCCCTAAAATCCTATGCAGAAATTTTGGGGAAATTTGACTTTTAAGGGCTAAAAAAAATGACTTTGAAAGTGCAATAATTCGTATATTTTTATATTTTTGTTTAAATGGGAGTGAACTAACGCACAATTTTGATTAAATACACACAAAAACATACAAAAATTTTACTTTCTGTGCTAAAAGAACATTACGAGGAACAAACCATACTTATTATATTGGCAAAAAATTTTAAACCGTTCTTGAGTTATAAGAATTTAAAGTGGTGGAAAGCAAAAAGGGCGAATATCCATCCTTAACAAAATATTAGCTAAAAAAAAAAGTGTATCCTTGAAGTCCTTAAAGTGTTACAAACAAATACCAACCATAGTTTCGTCAAGTTTTTGCAAGTCTCAATGAAAATGTAGTCAAAACCTGCTGCAAAATAACGCATTTTTATTCAAATTTCAATACATTTTTTTGGATATTCGCCCTTTTTTTCCATTTAAGCAAAAATTGAAGTCCAATTTTTGGCAGTTCTCTTCCGAATACCTTACTAAATTTTGTATATAGGTAGATGTGACTTAAATCTTTAAGCTAATACCAAAAAGTTGACAAAATATTATTTTTAACCGTTTCCTCCTCCTGCGTTTGTATTGTCCCCCTGTAAAATTCTACAAATGGTCTATTCGTCTTTATTCGCATGAACTGTTCATTTTCATTTTCATTGCACAATTAATGGTCGAAAAAAACATAATTTTTATTTCTCATAAAAATTATATCAAAACTTGTGAAAAATAATTTCAAAGAAAAATATTTCTTAAAAAAATTCGAGAAAAAAAAAATGTTTACGAAAAACCATTGCAAAAAAAATTCGCCAAATAATGTTCACGAAAAAAATTCGCATAAAAATATTCAGAGAATAAAATTAGAGAAATAAATTAACAAGTTGTATTAAAATTTTTGAGGTGACTATACATTTTCACTCATAACATTTGAACCCATGAACGGATTTTGTTAATTTTAAATACTAAATGCTTATAATATCGGAAAAACTATTTGACCAAAAACTAGCAACTGCTAGTCTATATTGGAAAATGTATTTCGCATTTCAACAGACAGCCGGATATATGAACATTGCTTTATCGTTTACTGCTCGTTAATTTCAGAATTGTATTCCCATTGTGGCCGCTATTGGAATGAATCATGACAGATATGCCAGAAGTGTTTCAATAAGTTTTAAACGGACTGAAAGCCCATGGAATGAATGGTGACAGAAATGCCAGAATTTATTTTCGATAAGTTTTAAACGAACTGACAATCTATTATATTTTTTTTAGATTTTAGATTTAGATAGTTTTCTTTATTTTTTCATAAAATTTGTTTACAATAGTTGTTAGTTTGTATTACTAGTTTACATCTTATATAAAGAAAAGTGGCTTGGTTTTATATTAAAAAACCGTTGCCAGAGTGTTAGGGGGCCGTTACATATTTAAAATTTTTACGTTCTATCCTGTTTAGTTTTATTTAAAAATTGAATTCATTTATAAGCATTTTCCTATAAACTAGTGGCCTCTTTAACATAACCGTATAGATTAACAAACTTCCATCTTCACCATTTAATATGTTCACTATGCTACTATCTGAAAGCCGTATATTACCAAAATGTTTCATTCTTAATTCGTTTAGAATAGGGCATCTTCCCAAAAAATGTTGCATTGTCTCTATTTCTCTTAGGTTGCACATTGAGCATAATCTTTGACTACCTATCCTGTATTTGTTGCCATTTAACCAAAGTAAAATCACCTCTGGCCTTCATAATAAAACTTATTTGCACCATACTATAACTCTGATACAATAAGTATGACTTTGGTGGGGTCGAGTAGTCCTGTAAATTCTCTGTTGACTTTTCTGAGAATTCTCAATATATTCTTGACGTTTGACCATTTCATCACCTCTAGTAAATTTAAACAAGAATTATTAAATGATAGTTTGTCATGGGTGTGATCGATGTAGCCGACGTGATATTCCAACATTTTATTTTTAAGTCACTGTGCCCAAAAATATCTCTTTGCATTATCTTCGTTGAAAGTATGTGTGGTAATCTGTTAGTTTCATAATCATAATGGTCCTGGAAATGTACTGTAAGTGTAGGCTATATGTGTAGAGAGTGACCGTCTTCTTGCCCAGTTTCCAGCATTACAACGTAAGTAGGAGCACTTTCCCCAAGCCTTAAAACTCGTTTTGTAAAATACCGATGTAACTTATCCACATCGTCGAACCAAGAGTTGCCCCAAACTTGTGAACCATATGACTGTATGTATCTACATACATACAGCGAGAAACATTTTCCACTTAGCCTTTAATGATATTTCATTTTGCCAATAAAGTTTTTCCACGTTGCGTTTATACAATTTTTTGCAGCTTCATTTTTGGCCAAAACATGTTTTGAAAATGACATTGTTGGTGTTAGTATGACTCCTAAATATTTATATTCATTTATAACATTAACAAGTTCACCATTAAACGTCCATCTTTCTGTTCTTGCGATCCTACCTCCTCTTCTGAATATCAGTATATCTGATTTCATTAGATTGACCTCCAGACCCCATGTACTGCAATATTTTTCTAAGTTATAAATCATTTTTTTGTAAAATATCTACGTTTTCTGACAAAATGACAATGTCGTCAGCATACATCAGCACTCTTATATTAATGTCAATCTATTATATACTCTACTGCACAGTGGGATGGATGAAGGGTATTAAAATAAAAAAGAATTTTGCTACGCTTAAAACTTACTCAGAACAATAGAATTTAAAAAAAGTGTTTCCAATTCAGCGTTATCATCATTCCCCAAAGCAGTAAACAAATTTATAACAACACGTATACTCTGTATAACAATTCCACCGATGGCACTATAAATCCAGGGTTTCATCAATGAGCAACGTTTCTACAGATGGAAGAAATTTAATAAAGTAGTTGTTTTAAAATATAATTGAAATTGTAATATTTACCTTAAGTATTCCCCTTATTAAGAGACCCGATGTAAACAGGGCATTAAACAAAAAACCAGCATAACATAAAGAACCGTGGTAGCAGATTCAACAACATGAGCATTAGAAACATCCTCTTTAAAGAAATAGAATATATCCTTGGGTATTACTTACAAATAAGAAGTATTTTATATACACCAAACCTTCGTTTATCGGCCTTTTTGAAAACTGTTTCGATATATTTTTTGTTCTTAGTCTACAAAATAGACCTTAAAACTCTTAAAAAGTAAACAATTTTAACTAATTTTTAATTATTTTAAAAAGGATTTCATAGAAAATCACCGTTAAGCGAAGGCTCGGTGTACTATTGTTATTCTTACCATCTTCATAGCCTAGTTTAATTAATACCACTATAATGTAAATAATCGTACATACAAAGCCAAATACATTAATACCTCCAATAACTACGCCAAATGTTGAATTATTTATATAATTCATTTTTCTATTAATTCTTAATCAAATAATTTTGATTCAATATTTTATTATCTTTTATTTTTTTAATGTTAACTTGCGTACACGCGATTTCCAATAGACTCGCCACGTTTTCGATTAAATATAAAACTAAACTTTTTTTTTTTTTTTTTTTTGGGATGCAGAATAAAATCTTGGATAAATTCCACATCTGCGTAATATGACTTTAATACGCCACCGATTTTAAGGTTTTTTAACATTCGGTTAAATAAGTAGAGTAAATTTGACCGTATAGTGGGCTTATTTTAACAGACTTTCCAACTTTTGTGTGTATGATTTCTCAAACTCGTAAATCTAAATTTTTTTTTTGTTCTCGCACAAAAAAAAAAAACTCATCTCCTTTGCTTACTCTTGGAAAAGTTATCAAAATAAAATGGAAGAGCAACAAGTTGTGGAATATAATTGCCGCCGCAAAATGTTGTAAACACATGCTGTTGGAAGTATGTTATACGAACTTTAACAATGTCAAGGATACGAAATGATACTCGTAGTACTGGAAAAATGTAGACAGAGTAATATTACTTTAACGATGTAGTATTAAACACACCCACAAATTTCTTGTTTGTCCTTTAATTAATGAGATTTGACGTTGTTAAATTATAAAACTTAATATTTTTGTATTTATCACTCAAACCATAGTTTTTTTTTAAATGGAATTTATAATATGTGTACGCTCAGTGTATTTACCATATAAGTGGTTATATAAGTACATATTTGGTAATGGAAAGTACTTACAATTGTCATTACAAATCTCATTACTTTTATATGGGGATATCAGGTAAAATAATGGCATATTCATTACTAAACGCCTTACAAAAAAATAGAAAACTACGTGGTTACCTATATACTTACCGGTATGGACAAAAATAATGAGTATAAAATTAAATATAAAAAATATTAATTTAATAAAAAAAAAATCTTTTTTTTTTAATGAAAAACTTCTTTTTAATAAAATTTGCCCACTGGGGATACGGACGAGGCCCTACAGTTTGTTAGGAAACCGATCTACCATCTGAGCTATCTTGACATGTTATACATGATAGATAAAAATATAAATGACTTGCTTGCACAAAATGTCATTACGTTCCAGCTTACAAAAAATTAAAATAAGTAGTTATATATGTACTTACTAGAAGTGAAAAAGTAACAAGTCTAAGATTTTCAAAAGTTTTTAGGTCATTACTTTATATTTCAAATATTGATAAAAATAAGTACTTATGGGTAAGGTTTTATTTAAATTTTTTTTTTTTTATTTTATTGAAATACTGTATAAGTCCTTATTATTGTTTGAAAGTAATGCAGAGAGTAAGCGGGCGTCATTACTAATAGTGAACAATGTATGTTTTTCTGCGTCTGACACGCACAATTATATTTGAATTTGGCTTGCGTTTTGCGTGAATTGGGGTTCTTAGTAAAAAGCCCCTCAGAGTCAAAAAGGCATTTTAAAATTTTGAAGCACAGAAATTTTATGAGTTTTCAATATACGAGGTCGGATTAATAAATCCGTGACTTTTGAATGAAATAAAGTTTTTTTTTGCAAAAAAAAAAAAATATATATTTGTCAACATAATCTCCTTAGCTCATACACTTAGTCCAACGTTTCTCCAATTTTCGTATTCCTTCCCAAAAAAATAGGATTTTTGGAGGTCAATAAAATAGACATTTCTTGGCCATATGGGGTCTTTCTTTTTTAAATCCTCATTAAATCGGTACAATAAGTTGGCATAATATTCGCCGTTTATTGATTTTCCCTATTGAAGGTAATCGGTGTGGATTATCCGGCGTGCATCCCCAAAAAATTGTTGCCATCCCCTTATTGGCCACGATTACATTTATGGTCGATTACAACGTGGCACCCATCTTGCAGACAGCTTTCTTAAACTCAACTGATCATTTAAAATCGAAACCACACTGCCATATGAAATGCCTATGGCATCAACAATCTCACGCACTTTTACTCTTCGATCGGCCAACACCATATCGTGGATTTTTTTCGACATTTTAGGGTGTATTGACCTCAATTGGCAGTCCAGAACGGCAAGCGTCATTTGTACTTGTGCGACCACAACGAAAGTCACTAAACCAATTTTTTAACCATTGAAATCGATTTTGCAGAGTCGCCATAGTATTTATCAAAGCTTTTCCTTGGTTTGATGGACGGCTTTTTTTCGCAAAAAATAATGTTTAATGAGCACTCGAAATTCACTTTTTCCATTTTTAAAAAAAATCCACGAGGTTGTATATTTGAACAGCTGTTAAACGCAAAGTAAATGACGGAACTGCTCAAAATTAGACAGTAGTCTATTAACAGCTGGTACTTGATGGGCGTAGTGTTGCATTTCATATAAATACGAGGGAAGTTCGAAAAGCCACGGATTTATTGATCCGCCCTCGTATATTTTTCGCATTTTTTTATAAAAAAAACAGGACTTGCGAACATAGTTAGGTATCTATAGTAAATCTTAGCGGTGGACTCAATTGATTAAGTACAAAAAATCAACCTATTTTCATTCCTAGAGAGTACAGCTGCATTTTTTTTCAACACACATTTCTGCTTTGTGATAACTAAAGCGCTGTATCAATGCCGCCAAATTAGCTTAATACAAAAATCGAAAAGACATCGACAAAATTTTATGTTATTTAAATTGTATGTAGCAAAAATTCATCCGAATTTTGTGTTTTATATATAAATGTATCAAATTAGATATAATTAGATATTATGAGATAAAAGTTGATACGAACATTTCCTAGTTTTTTGCAACAATTAACACCAAACCGGCTTGCTTCGTAAAAATTGTTTGAAATTTTTTTTTTTTGAAAAATTAGCTTATTTCAGTTTGTTTTACTATTAAAATAAGGTTGTGTTGCGGAACAGACTTAACTTTTTTGTTTATTTCAGCTAAAAGAACATAGCTAGAGTCGTTCTTGTGATTAAAACTCAAAATTTTTAAGTTAACTAACTCAGAAATCTCAATTCCGGAATTATATAATTATATCTAAAATCACTTAAAAAATATAATTAATATGGGCACCACATATAATTGAATGTAGCTTTGTAATAGACCATATATAATCATATCTGAATTCAATTAAAAAATACAATAATCAAAGCATTGCCCCTCATATATTTCTATAAAATTTGTATGGATCACATATGACTTTAAAAAACTTATAAAAAAATATTTTTAATTTTAGTTCACAAGTTTTATATAATTTAATGTACATTTATGTTGAATTATATATAACTTTATATTATAATATATTGCTATATATACCCAATATAAGATATTTTTAAACAACACAAAGGTATATACGATTAGATACAAATATTTATGCTTTAACATATATCGCACACCTAGTACAAAAGTGACTCAACTCAAAATTTTTCATTTTTCAGAAATCGAAAAAATATATTTGCAAATTATTATGCAAATTGAAACATAAAGACAGTTAACAACAACAAAATACACTGATATTTTTTTTATAGATAAACAAGTATAATTGTTGCATAGCTCAAACATATAAACCGAAAAAATTAAAATTTGAGTTAAGTTGAGTCACTTTTAAACTGGGTGTGCGATATGTATATATGACTATATAAATTTATGCATTGAAACATTTAATTGTATAAAATTATTTCTGAACATATATACAAACTTTTTTACTGGGTATGGATCTATAAATTTATGTGTCTTTAATTAATTTAAGCAAAAAACTGTAATTGTAATTATTGCGTTGTTAAATTTACATGATAAAAGCGAATGGATTTGGCATGTTTAAACGTCGGCGAACATATATGTATATCTGTTAGCATACCATATTGAATTGAAAATATTTGCCTCCATGTGTCGAAGATTTTTGAAATTCCTCATATAAGTAAAATTTTGTATAATATTAAACAATTTAATTTCTTTTTCGTTTTTATCATATTTATATTTAAATCTACTAATTTCTGTTGCCTTTTCTGCAACGTCATTTTTAAAGCATTTTTAGTAGCTTTCTCTGCTATTTCTACAATATTATTTCTATGAGTGTATTTTTTACTGTAACTGTATTGATAACCCCTCCTTTGTTTAATGAAAAATATTTCCAAATAGTTTAAATAAACTAGTTCTGTTTTTTACTTTACTGGACTTAACCTCGCTGTCTTTTTAGTTTATTGTTAAATCTCAACATATTTATAGATGATGTCATTTTGCAAGAAAATAACTCAAAGAAAGAGTCATCCTGGAATAATAAGAAAAAATTCTAAAAGATAGTGAGGTTTTCCAAGAAAAAAAAACCAAAGTGTCGCCATAATCTATATATAATTTCAAACTTTTGTCTTCTTTTTCACTATTTAAAAACATTTTAAAATTGTTTAAAATTTTAAAATGCCCACAGTGCACAGTGGTAAACTACGATCATAACTCTATAACTTCTTTGTTTATTAAGTTAAATAACTGAAATTTGGAACATACAAAAAAGAATATATTTTCTTATCTAACACCTAAATTTGGCTGTAATATATACAGGGGTTGGCCAAGCTAGTAGGACACGACATATGGATATAAAATGCATTGATGATGCACTTGATTGTTTTACAATTTGTCTGGTTTTAGGCAAACTATTTACTAATATTGCCTAATGTCTGATATCAAAAAATTATCAAATTTGGTGCACGCATTCACAAGTTATGTTTAAAAGTAAGAACTTTGTTTAGATTTTCATATCTTTGGAACTAGTTCGGTATACAATTTTGGCGATACAAATAATAAGGCCGTGTTAAGGTGAAATTCATGCACTGAGTCTGAAAAAGAAGCTTAATATTTTGTAGGGTTGTCAGATTTTTGTATAGGGTAGCCACATTTTTTGCGGCAATCCTACACAAAAGTAAGTTTAATTTTGGGCTAATCGCATGGTGTTCACATTAGGAAATAAGTTTAATGCGATAATTTTTATACGATAGTCTTAAAAAACAAAATGATTTTCAGAAAATGTATTACATCCAAATAAATTTCCTCATATATTGTCTCGAAATATGTCTCTTACATACTCGAAATACTTAAAATCGCCATACAATGATTAAAAACAAAACTAATTTCGATATAGAAATAGTTTTATGAAAAACTGAAACCAAAAAAAAAAAAAGATTGAAAATTAAATTTTTTGATGAGGAAATCGATAAAAAGTTGCAACTTTGATGTACGAGTATCATAAATTTAATATAGCCCACTTACAATAACAAAGGGTGCGTATTCTTTTTATTTGGAATATAAATGTTAGATTAGATTTGACTAGAGTGGCACTATGCACCGCGACCAGAAGTTTGTATTTTGTGATGCCTACGAATACACCCTATAGGTTCAGGCTCCCTACGAAGCCAACTATCCTAACATGTAAACAATTCCAAACGTCGGATGGCGTCACTATTCGACCACAAAAATAACGCACTGTAAATAAAAAGACTTTTTGATTTTGCTTTTTATTATCTTTGCATGGAGCGGATAAAACGCTCCCTTGAATGTTAAGCAAAGAATTCATTTTATTGATTGAAATCGAGCTTAATTTATAGTACATAATTGCTTACTCGACATTTCTAAATACAGTGGAAAGTGTAGCAATAGACTAGGTACTTTTAGTTAGATTGTTAGTACAAAACAACGATCAATGTACAATACCAGAAGGTTGACTGTTAATCAATGTGTACAGTGGATGTTCAACAGTCTGACTGAGCATTCTCAGCTTAGAATGTTTGTAACCACTGCAGTCGTTGTACAATGTAATAAGTGTTGATCGTTGTGTAATATGATCCTTTATACTTAAAGAACTTGAAAATATTCTTGTAGGTAATAGTCGCATACAAGTCATGCTAAACATGCTACACCTCCCTTTTACGGAAGAATGCTCATATAACAAAGTTGTATGAGTATTCTTTTACATTAAAGACATAAAATAATTTTATTACTATATTGTGTTTATGTTTACTTTTGGTTTTTATTGATTTTCTTTATTATATTGGAATTCCATATATTACTTTGTATTATTTTATTTCATTATTATTGTGTATAAATCTTAAGTCTATTCTTATGAACTATTTGTTCTTTTTCGGTTTTGTTATCAAAAATAGTTACATTATGTTTTAAATCTATGTTTTTAACTTTATATGGTCCCTTATATTGAGGGTCTAACTTATGGCCTTTCTCATTTTTAAGTAAAACTAAATCCCCTATTTTAAAATTGTAGTCTAATGTATTTTTATCGTAATTAAATTTTTGTAGTAACTTAGATCTATCTATCATCTCTCGGGCCCTCTTATGTGCTACTTCTAATCTAAATTTTACTTCCTTAGAATAATCATCTATGTTGTAAAGTGGACTAATTCTATCTACCTCATTAAATTGTTGAAACTCATTTGGAAGTCTGCCAAAAACTAACTCATATGGACAATAGTTGTGTACGGATGATGGCGTAGTGTTAAAGCAGTACGTGAAGTACTTAAGCCAATCATCCCAATCGTTTCTATCAACTGCTATGTAAGATCTTAAATACTCGTTTAAAGTTCTATGACTTCTCTCTATTGTGCCCATTGTTTGATGGTGATGAGCCGTGGAAGTGAGTTTCTCAACTTTAAGAAGCTTGAATAATTCCGTCAACACAGAATTTTTGTATTCCGTACCCATGTCCGAAATGAACGTCTTCATTGGACCATAAGTAAGAATAAAATGTTCGAAAATTGCTTTTGCAATTGTTCTAGCGCTTTTGTCTTGTATAGGTATTGTTACTAAATATTTTGTCATGTCACATATTATAGTGACTGCATATTCATTGTCATTATAGGATTTTGGTAGCGGACCTATAGTATCCACTAATACAATATCAAATGGTTTCGCCGGCGTTGGCGTTAATATCATAGGACTCTTCAAGTGCTTTGTAATTTTGGCTGTTTGACATTTTGGCATGATTTAACGTATTTTGTTACGTCTTTCGTGATATTTTTCCAATAGTAATATCTTTTAATTTTGTTTAATGTTCTTGAAACACCGCAGTGACCTCCTTCAGCAGGGTCTTCATGGTATCGTTTCATTACATCTTGAATAGCTTTAGCATTATTATCAATTCTGGTCACCTCATTCAGTAGCGCTACTTTTATATAATTCAACATTTTATTGCCCATTTGTTTGAATTCATTAATGGAGATAAATTCGAAAATTTTCTCACTAGGTGCCATTTGTATTTTCGTAATGTTATGTTTACAGGCCACTTCTTCGAGCCTTGGGAAGAATTGTCCTAAGTCAAGTTTCCCATTAATAAACAAATCATATATATGTATATATGCAATTACAGATTTTCCTCTTTTGATGTAACATCTTCCGGGGGTAATCTTTAATTTATAATATTTTCTGACGTCAGTGTTCTTGATTGGTACATATACATATACTGGGCTTCTCATTTTCATTCAGTTGATGCTGCTTATTCATATTTTATTTTCAGCCTTGTTCTGTATCTTGTTAGTCATTGATCTTGTTGTCATTTTTAGTATATTGCTATTTAGTATATTTAATTCTTTTAATTCGTTGATCGTGATACGCGATAGAGCGTCCGCGACGTAGTTATCTTTTCCCCTAAGGTATTCAACTGTGAAATCGTATTCCTCTAGATCAAGTCTAATTCTAGTCAATTTTGAGCTGGGGTTCTTCATTGAAAATAGATATGAAAGTGGTCTGTGATCTGATCGAACAAGAAAGTGTTTTCCATAAATGTAGGGTCTAAAATGTTTCACTGCCCAATGTATGGCCGTTAATTCCTGTTCAATAGTGGATTTATTGCTTTCTCCTTTTGTGAAACTTCTAGAGGCGTATGCCACTGGTAAATGTTTTCCATCGTACTCTTGTGTGAGCACGGCGCCACAAGCATGTTTGCTAGCATCTGTTGTTATACAGAATTGTTTTTCAAAATCTGGGTATTGCAGCAATGTTGGCTTCATTAATGCATTTTTAAGATGCTCAAATGCAATATCGCATTCCTTTGTCCATTTAAATGGTACTCCTTTTCTCGATAATCGTGTAAGATGTCTTGAGTATTCAGAAAAATTTTTGATAAAGCGTCTGTAGTAGTTGCAAAAAGCTACAAATCTCCTTGCGCTATCGGCATCAGTAGGTTTTGGGTATTTTTCTATTACTGAATATTACTGTCATCTGGGAGTATGCCTTTGTTGGTGCATTTATGACCAAGGTATGTAACCTCATGCATGAAGAATGAACATTTTTCAGGATGCAGTTTGAGATTGTGTCTGCGACATAATTCGAAAACATCTGTCAAATTTGAAAGCATGTGTTTTTCTGAACAACCTAGAACAACTAAGTCATCCATGTATAAGAAAGCTTGATCTGGCCTTAGACCGCTAAAAGCAATTGTCATCATTCTCTGGAACGAATTTGGTGCTATTTTCAGACCATATGGTAGTCTGGTAAATCTATGTGAACCCTTGGTAGTTGAAAATGAAGTTATGTTCCTAGAATCTTTTTCTAATTCAATTTGATGAAATCCGGATATTAAATCTAGGCAAGAAAAATATTTGGCTCTGCCAAGTTGATCCAAAATATCATCTATTCTATGTAATGGAAATTTATCTGCAATTAATATCTTGTTTACTTGTCTGTAGTCTATCACCAATCTCCATCTTTTTTACTTAGAATTTGGCAATGATTTCTTTGGAACTAACAGAATTGGACTATTATATTCGGAATATGATGATTCTATTATTCCATCATCTATTAATTTATTTACTTGCTCTACGATTTCTTCTTTATGGTATGTGGTATACGGTAGTTCTTGATGTATACGGGTTCCGTATCCTTTGTTCTTAACTTTTGTTTTTTAAAATTGTTAGTTGTAACGGTTTCTGATTCCAAACCGAAAATATCACTATATTCGGTGCATATTTGTGTTAATGTTTCGTTAAAACGTTTTGGAAAATTTCTTTTCAATATATCCATAATTTCCCTTTCTATTTTCTTCGTTAGTGTTACATTTCATTATTTCATAATTATTGACATCTTCCGTTATAATTTTATTTTCTTTTAGTGTAGTTACTGAATTATTTGTGTTAAGTATCCTTATAAATGCATTTTTAGCTTTCACTATTGTGCTGGCTATGAAAACTCCCGAGTGGGTTCTTGGTTAGGTACCAGTATTTCCTCAGTGCAGGAAGAAAGTTTTATTTTTCGTATAACTTCCGATCTTGCTGGTAATGCAATATCTTCATTACAAGTATTTGTGATTGGTATAACTATTTGCTGTGTTAAATTATTTGGTCTCAGGATGAGATAATCCTGGTCTTGGTTAAATTCAATAATGGAATTATATTTTTTCATAAAATCTGTACCAATTATTCCATCACATGGTATTGGGAAATTGTCTTCTACCACTTGGAAATTGTGGGGTATCAAAAATTTATCGGTTCTTAAATCGAAAACGTTGTACCAATGGATTTAATTCTACCTTTTCCTATACCAGTAAGTGTAGTAAAATTTGCAGTATTTATTTTCTTGAAAGTGCATTGATGTTTTATTAAGGATATATCTGCTTCCAGTGTCTACCAATAATGTTACAGTTGTATTTACTATATCTATTTTAATTTGAATGAAACAACTAAAGTTAAGGTTAAGGTTGTATATCCTCTTTTTCATTGACTTTATCTTAGGGGAGCGTTCGAGTTTTCCGAACTGTCTTCATTTTGCAGTTATTGCTCTAGTGTGGTTTCTGTTGCCCTTATAGTTACTACGTCCTCTTCTGCCCCTGTAGTTATTATTTGAATAATTATTATTGTTGTTGCTGGTGCGGTTGTTATAATTGTTATTTCGAGAAAAATTTCCTCTTCCTCGGAATCTTCCTTTATCTCTGCGATAATGTTATTATTGGGTCTTGCCCATAGTATAATATAGCATTTTGCTGACCTGTTGCTTCAGTGCAACTATTTACGAATTTGCTTATTGCGTCGTTCATATTATCGAATTGGCCAGCTTCCATGATTAATTTTACTTTTGTCTATGGTTGCAATTTTTAGTGAGTGCTTTTACAGCTACTTGGGTAGAGTATTTATTTGCCAACTCGCAGGTCAAACCATCTGATATGTATGCGTTCTCGAGTGATTTTACTAGAGATTCAATCTCACTACAATAAGCATTTGCAGACTTGTTGTTCTGCTTAATATTCATTATCTTAGCCGACAATACTTCGACTGATTCACCTTTAACTGAATAGTCAGTTTATTAATGATTTCGGAAATCGAATTTTCATTATCAATCAGGTTTCTAGCAGTTCCTTTTAATTTTGTCTTTATCAGGGACACTGCCACTTGCTCATGTGTGTCTTTGAGTGAGGTCGATCAATCGTAGCGAGTCCAAGAACGTTCGTAAATTTTCGGGCTTGCCGTCGAACTCACAAATCAGCCGCGAGGCCTGTATTAAGGAATTCCACAACTGTTTGTGGCATTTTATTATTATTCGAGTAATTTTCTGAGTCTGAATCGGTTTCCGCCTCAGAAATTGGGTCAAATTTTTCGCTACTGCCTGAAGCCAGTATAATATTTGTATCTATTTTCAGTGGCTGTTCAATTGAATGTGGAACCGTTTGGGTTATATTATACTTATCAAGTATTTTAACTAATTGATCTCTGAAACTCCAATAAGTTTCCTAAACAACGTTTTTGTGTTCTTCTGTAAATTTCTCTCTGTTTCTGTATGCTATTTCTCTAATTGTTTCCAGTGAATTAATAATTATGTTTAAATGTTTTCTCACTGTTTCTGGGCGAACAAATCTACTCTTATTAATGCATTTATATGCTTTTTTAAAGTTCTCTTTTTCTGAAGAGATTAATTTTTCCACTAATTCCCATTTATCCATTTAAATTCGCTGTTCTGCTTGTATTTGTTGCTGACGCCTGTTACTTACGGCTTTACATACTATCTTTATCATATAAATGATGGCTAATATTACTATCCCTATTATAGATATGATTTCTATATAGCTGAGACCGTTTGCCCTTATCAATGCTCAATTTATCATTTTCTTTAATATTGTGATTCAAAATTTCAACAAGTTCTCTGTTATCATTTTCTTCTTGAGATTTACCCACTTTGTACCCAGCAATCAGTAGTGGTATAGTTTGCAATATTTTCTTCCACCAAACCATATTCTCTTTCTTCTGCTATTTATTATTATATTTTGCGAGTAATTTTCTGATTTCTATCAATATGGAGCCAGTTGCTCCGGGGTTGAAGCTGGTTCTATTGCTAGTTCCCTAATGTTAGTATCTATCGAATTTTTGTCTCTAATTTTAATCTGTCTTCTATTATTCAATATAAAGGACCAGAGTTTAAAAAAAATTTAATCATAACAAAATCTTAATTTTTTGTAATTTTTAATTATTTATTGTATTCATTTTAAAAAAAGTTTTAAATTTCATCATTTTTTTTTTTTTTTTTTTTTTTTTTTTTTTTTTTGAATTCAAATTTTAACATAAAATTTTTTTTTTTTTTTAAATATTTTTTAAATATTTTTCACTATCATACAATTTGAACACGGGCGAAGTCGCCTCCGTTCGCTACAGGTGCATATCTAGTATGCACTCTGTTTATTGTCTAATTTGGTTTTTTTTTGTTTGTTCTATACCTGATTTAATATGGATTTTTCCCACGTTTTAATTTTTGAGTTTGTTCCTCCTCTTCTCTTTCGGATATTTTTGGGGTTGTTGGTTCCTCTTTTTTTATTATCTTCTGGTGACGTTTCTCTTATACTCTTCCAGAGTTAGTGGTTGAGGACCTTCTTTCATCCTGTCTCTTGCCCAGACAGGGAACTTCCATTCACGCAGCTGGCGAATCTTTGTGGCTGATCCGCCAGGACAAAATTTTATGTATTTTTGACTGTGCAGTGAAGCACTAGTCCCAGTCGGTGCTAGTTTTAAAGCACTCCTTCTTTATTTTACTTATTAATATTTTTTTTTTAATCCTTTAGACTGGCAGGATCGCCATGTAAATAAAAAGACTTTTTGATTTTGCTTTTTATTATCTTTGCATGGAGCGGATATAAAACGCTCCCTTGAATGTTAAGCAAGAATTCATTTTATTGATTGAAATCGAGCTTAATTTATAGTACATAATTGCTTACTCGACATTTCTAAATACAGTGGAAAGTGTAGCAATAGACTAGGTACTTTTAGTTAGATTGTTAGTACAAAACAACGATCAATGTACAATACCAGAAGGGTTGACTGTTAATCAATGTGTACAGTGGATGTTCAACAGTCTGACTGAGCATTCTCAGCTTAGAATGTTTGTAACCACTGCAGTCGTTGTACAATGTAATAAGTGTTGATCGTTGTGTAATATGATCCTTTATACTTAAAGAACTTGAAAATATTCTGTAGGTAATAGTCGCATACAAGTCATGCTTAAACATGCTACAGCACCCTCCTGTCGGAGAGCCTCGGACATTTGCAGAGAACATGCTCTGAGGTCTCGGGTTCTAATTCACAAAACCTGCACGTATCCGTAGAGGATCGTCCCAATTGGTACCTAAGGCCACAATGTCCCGTGAGGTAACCCGTTACGGTCCTTAGTTCGCCCCTCGTCATAGACAAGAGTTTCCGTGACCTCTTCCCAGAGTGAGATATAAACAGCCTCGCCTGTCGCTGCCCAGGCGATCTGGCTCCCTCCATCTTCTGAGGCCTCCCCCCCAAACTCTGACTCCCTCCATCTTCTTAGGCTCTCTCGACATAACCCATTGGGTACGCCACAGAAGGGTTCAGAGCCAATGAATTGTCGACGAGCTGCGCAGTTGGCCAAACAGTCAGCCCTTTTGTTGCCCTCATGCCCCTCATGGCCAGGAACCCAGCCCCGTGTCAAGGAGTTGTTAAGTCCCAGACGATTTAGAGAGTCGATACATTCCTTAACCAGGCCCGACAACACATCTTGAGCCCTCAAGGCACAAGTACCGCCTATCTGTCCGATAGAATGTAGATCGTGGCCCCACGTGTCCTCCTCCGCAGACACTCTTTTACACAGATACAGATAGCGAAGACCTCCGCTGAAAAACGGAGGGATATTTGCCCATAGGCAGAGCACGCTTAAATCCGGGTCCGACGACACCCGCCCCCGTATTCATGTTCCACTGTTTTGAGCCATCCGTGAGCCAGACCTGGCACCAACCTCCGGTACCCAAGATCCAGTCAACCACGTGCTCCTGTCGAAAATCACAACAACAAAGTGACTCACAAATACCTGCACAGGCAGTAACCTGTCACTGACCCTAATAACCGGGTCATCAGCGAACATTTTCGCAATCTCAAGATGCCCCTTCAGAATCCCCCACTCCTCATGCTGCCAATCCTCCGCAGCCTTAGGGATCCCATGCATAAATAATATGTAGTTTAGCATAAAAACTTATAAAAAAGAAATAAAAAAATATTTTATTGCTTTTGGCCACATTTTAGCATCGTGCACTGGGGTGAAAGCAATATAGCTTAAGAGGGCAGCAATATAGCTCTGTCTTAGTCTTATACATCACATTTAAATGTGTAAAATGTAATAAAATATTTAAAAAAAAATGCTATATTTTTAAAGAATTTTGTGGGGGGTACTGGCAAAACACATGATTTTCAAACAAAATAGTGTTTTATTAGTACAATATTAGTTGTACCTTTGGGCATTTTTAATACGGTTAAATTTTACAAAAATAGCAATAGTTGCCAGTACGGTTTTGCATTTTCTACCTGTGATGTTACGCTTCACTTATAGGCAAAGAGTTATCAAAAATGCACTCAGGGAACTTCTGTTTTAAAAATATGTAGTTGTTAAAGGTGTAATACATTATTTTTAATGTAAATGTCAGTCATTTGTAGAACAAATTAATTTTTTTTACTAACCTTGTAGTTTATTTAAAAAAACAAACCACATCAAATGACTGTTTTATTATTTTACATTCAGTTTTTACAGTAGCTTTTTGTTATTAAAAAAATAAAAAAAAAATTATGTTTGTTTATTTTTTCCTACCATGTGGTTATTACAATTGAAGAGCTTATTGTAAAAATTTGATAAGCCACATTTACAAATTTTCAAGTTTTCGCTGTTTTCTAGCCATCCGTTGATTAAATATTGACTGAAGTCTTGCTTAAACACCTTGTCACACGTACATAACGTATAAAAGTTCTGCAATAGCCATATTTCCTAAATTTATTCACTGTTTAAAAGGCGAAAACTAACCAAATATTAAATGTGGTTTATCAAGTTTTTACAATAAGCCCTTCAATTGTTAGTCATTTTTTGAACATTAAAAAACAAATGACAATGTTAGTTGAATTTACTGAAATGTTAGTCGTCCTTTCTTTAAGTGAAATTTCATGTATTTTTAACTACATTTACAGTCGTCTTAACGTTCATAGTATTATAAGTATGATTTATTTAAATCTTAATTTTTTAAATCGAAAATTATTTTAAAAATTGTAAAATTGGTAGTAAAAATTAATTATATTATATTGTAATTATATTGAATCTTTTTAATTTTTTTGAATACAAATGAACATTTTAAGTATGCGAATTTGGTGTTACTAATGGGCAGTCAGTAACGCCAAACGTTGCGAAGTATAACAAGAGTAAGGAGTTTAATTTATTACCAGGCAACATGTTCACTAACACCAACCCTATTACCGAGATTTTACTAGGATCTTTGTCAGTCCGTAAAAAGTTTCGAAAAATGAATAGCCATGAGTATTTTTTATACATATCTAAATAATTTTTAATTTATTTGTTTTTTCTTTTATAATAAATATATATAAAATAGAGTAGTTTGGTGGAATGTTTATGATTGTAATCTTTCCTTTAATTGTATGTTTCTCCAGCTTTTTCGATATCACTATAATTCGGTGGTTGTTCATTACTTAAATTACTTTCTTCTTGGACGATATTACTGGTATCTCGTATATCCTTAAACAAAGTGTATATTGGATACAATATCGCGTATTCAATACCTTAAAAAAAAAATAAATAAAAATTAAAAATATAATATAGCAAACACCAAATATTTATTATAAGCGTGGATCAAAATATTAAAATTGTTAATTTAGCGCATTGGCTTTCGATCAGACCTATAAATAATTAATTCTATTGTCAAATAAGTTTTATTTGAAGGAATAACTTAATTTTGATTAAATAACTTAATTTTTTCTACACTCAATATATAATTCAAATAATCTATATCGAGGGCCTATATTCAAAACCCTCTATCTTGAAAAACACAACTTTTCAGGAGAGCCAAAAAAACTATTTTTTTCTTGTGTTACTTTGAGTTATTAAAATTCGGTATTCTGCAATATTTTTTAAAGCAACTACTGAATCTCACATATAATTGGTTTTTAAATGTTGCATTATTGGGGACTTTATGATAGATAGAGGGTTTTGAATCTCAAAAATATTCAATGTTATGTATGAAAATGATCAGATAGAGGGTTTTGCATTTTAATAAAAATAAATTATTTTGATTTCATTTATGCCATTTGTCAGTTTTTAAGGTGATTTATTTAAGATAACGGCTGGTAATACAACATAAGATCAAAAATAATAATAAACAATATGAAACAAAAGTTATGGAGCAATTCCATATGAAAGCGATCACCTTTGGACGACCCCTCTCCGATTTTAAAATAAATAGTCTCAATCGATTGCCCCAGCAAAAAATAATGTACCTACATATTTTTTTTTTTTTTATAGTGACTGGTTTTAGTGGTGGTGTGCACCACTGTCATGTGACAAAATTGAAGAATTCTTCATAAGGGACTTCATTGAGCGATCGCAACGAGTGATAGCTCGTTGGAAAGGTATTGAATCAGGCTTTAATTGAAAAATAAAATTTTCCTAATTAGGGAAATAGTATATAATATGTAATTATATTATTATTAATTAATAAAAAAAAAAAAAAAAAAAATCATGTTCAGCATGCAAAAAAAAAAAATAGTAAGAAAACACGTATTGCAAGAAGAAATTATTTCAAAAAAATATTTGAAAATTTATTATTTGAAAAGATAGAGGGGTTTGCATTCAGAAAAATTAATTGCGTAAGATAGAGAAATAACAAAAATGCAAATAAAACAGCAAAAAAAAAACATTTTTGTTATGAAATTCACACCATACATGAGGGCTGTTTTACTGAACATTTTACCATAAAAAAGTCATTTTCGTGAAAATCAAAGATAGAGGGTTTTGAATATAGGCCCTCGATATGCTGATTCTCTTCATAGAATAAACAAAATTGTTTTAATTCAAATAAATCAATTCAATCAAAATTTTCAATTAAATATTAGAGTATCCAAAAGACAAAGTTGGTTTTTTTCTTGTCTCTCACGCATTTTATGATACATTGGTTGTAAAAAATAATAAGATCCGCGAAAAAATTGGACTTCTATTGCGCAAACCGGCCATGCCGTTTTTGACCTTTGACCTAAAAATGGTTAATAGTTTTGTTTCTTCTACAACTTTTCAAATAACGGATTTCGCTAAAAAAGTGTTATAAGTGTTATTATGCAAAACAAAATAACAATTTTTTTTTTTTTTTTTAAAGAGAGAGGCAACCACTCAGGAAATACTGCCTATATTTAGTGTGTTGCTTTCTTTGGAAGGGATAGTATAGAGATGAAAGGTGGGGAAAGATGAAGGGCTTCAGACATGGCAACACTGTAATTGCGCGAGATGATAAGTCTTAGAACAGTTGTTGCTCGCCACCTGATGGAGAGTTGGCGAAACTTATTGAAGCTTTTTGGTTCATAGCCCTGATTCATATTTTACTTCGGTGGGGTTAATTGCTATGGGAACACCGAAGGTGGACATTGTGATACGTATGAGGGATAGAAAAAAACTCATACATATTATTTTGATGTTGCCGGCACCGGGAATCGAACCCGGGACCTTCTGTGTAAAAGTGCCAACGCGCTAACCATTACACCACAACGACAGATAGATACTTTTGACCTACAGGTAAAAAAATCGTTATGTTTTCCGCGATCAAAATCAAAAGTTTGGGCCAACAATTTTTTGAATGGCTCTTATTAATTTTTGTGAACAGATATATTTATTTGCTACACATCAGCTAATAGAGTATTAACTGCAGTTTGAGAAAAATCTATTACAAAAGGCCATAATCACATATAACTTAAAAGCTACTCTTTTTCCACTAGTTTTTTCTCTGAAAACAAATCCATTTTTGCTTCTTAAGTTGGATATTAAACTTCAAGTAGTTTTGTATTTATAATGTTTTTGTCTCTCCTGTAAAAACCTAAAAAGTGTAGTCGCGGCTTTTTGGATTTATGTGACGATTTGGTCTTCATACGAAAACATTTATATTTAACCATAATGTTTATGAAAAATAATTTGGGAATTATGTCTAAAATAAAATATGTATTTATATAGTTAAAAGTCAAGTCAATTAAATATTTGTTTCGAAACAAATTTAATTAATTCAATTCAAATCAAATCATTAATTATATATTTTAGGTTGATAATTTTTCTGGTATATAGAATTATAGAGTACTACATAACAGAACATAAAAGCAAAAAATATATTTTTAATTTATAACGAGATTAAAACTCCATATATTTACAAAATAAAGCAAATCAAACATATTAGCTAGGCTGATACTAGTATTTCGTTCTGGCTAAATATCTCATCATACCCTAAGTTTTAGAAAAGCTAGAGCCTCCAGAATAGGCCAGAACTTTAATATAAAACCTATTAATTACCAATTTTGCTACATCCTTGTCTTCTAGTAATCAAACACATGGCTAGGGTCTTTTGCTAACAAGCATCACGACGATACTAAACTTTGAAGACCAAAAATGCTTTATTTGTATAAAAAAACTCATTGTGTGGTTTTTTGGCATTTGCGTCATGAAATAGACGATATATTTTTAATAACCATACATTTGCTAAAACTGCAGTTCATACTGAATTAGCTGATGTATAGCAAACAAATCTATCGCCTAAATAAAAATGAATAAGAGCCGTTCAAAAAAAAAAAAAATTCACAAAATTTTAATTTTAATCTCAAAAAACATTACAATTTTTTGCAATACTTGGTGTAATCTGTTATCCACCGAATAAAAAAAAATCATGGTTAACAACACTAACCCTAAAATACCGATAACATTTCAATACCGTTTAAAATAACTATTTTTAGCCTTAAAATAACACTAACGATATAACGTCAAATACCGATGACCCTAAAATACCCTAACGAAATAACTTAAAATACCGTTAACTTTGAAATACCGTAACGAGACTAACTAAAGTAATATTCTACAATAATTAATTAAAAATTAATTACGATTGTCATTATTCGATTTTTTTTTTTGTCTCTCAAAAACATTAATTTCTTTAAAATTATCAAAGAAAAAGTTCATAAGGGTCAATTTTTTTTTAATCATAAACACATATAAACATATCGTTCATTCCACGAAAGAAAATTGAAAAATTAGAATTGTTCACGACATGTCATCTGACATTCTTCACATTGTAAACAGAAAGACTCTTTGGCGCAATATAGACAATCCCGTCTTAAGGTCATTAACAATAACAGAAAAGCTAATTGGAAAGAAACTTGAAATTTAGCTGCATTACATTCGAGGCCATATATGGTGTGATCGCTAAACGGTCATAACTTCGTATTGTTACGTTTGTAATGTAAGAAGAGCGCAGGTTTGATTCTTCCAGCCGAAGGTTGTTGAAAAAATTTATCATATAGATACAATCTGACAATTTTTAAGACACAAGTAATAATACAATTTAAATTGAAAATCACTGATGACGCCCTGTCATAAAAAGGCAGAAACTAGTTTAGTCTGATTAAAAATGAATAGTGTTTATAATTTTTTAGAGAAAAACTTTTATTCTTCTTCTTAACCTCAACATTTCTAACTTGCAATTTTATTGAGGTTTTTTAGTTTTTCAAAAACTAGAACAACTTTGAAAACTAATTAACTTTGACGATCTACAGTTTCTAAACTGGCTACTTCAAAACTATAAAACCTTCTGAAAAATTCGATTGGTCTACCTTTTGCGATCTGTCATCCAAAATTAACCTATTCCTTTCTAAAAATTAATTTTTATGTTGTTGCAATTTTGGAATGTAATTATTGCACGTTTTCATTAGGTGTGCGAGAAGTTGCTATTGTCTGTAAAATATCGATCCCTAACCGCCAAAAAGACAGTTTTTTGGCGGTTAGGTCTCAATATGTATACCTACTAAAATACATAAAATAACGTTAACCCTAAAATAACTTAACGAAATACGTAAAGTAGCATTAATCTTAAAATAACCTAAAGAATGACTTAAAATATCGTTAAACTTTAAAATACCCTAACGAAATATTCACAAAATATCGTTAGCCAATACCAATAACCGAATTAATCGGTTGCCAACAATAACAAAAATCAAAAACTGCTCTCAAAAAAATGGTCAGTAAAGTCAGCAACGTTTTTGCTGTTAGGATCTTTTGCAGACAAATTGCTAATATCACCAAAAAAAAAAATAGTAAATTCAGCTAATTTTTTGCTGATATTAGCAATTTTTCTGCAAGTATACTCCCAGCAAACATGTTGTTGACTTCATTTACTTTTTTTTTTTAGTGTAATAAAGGGGTTGGCCTCTAAAATTAGTGCTTACCCAGAAGCAGTTCCGGAGGGCATTATTTAATTACCGAGAGCTTATAAAGCAAATCAGGAAGGCATGTTTTTTGTTCGCGATGTTCCAATTGGTATGTTGCAGGTGAAAACCTCTTCTTTCATGTGCTCTAAGAAGCAATAAATTCATGCCTTCGTAGTCAATCAAAAGCGCTTTTCTGTGTGTTGACAACATAAATGCTTCATGTTAGGCATTATTTATTGCTTCATTGTAAGCATATTCACTGCTTCGAAGAAGACATTTAGTGAAGCACAACAAAATGCCTTCCTTACTTGCTTTATTGTATGCAATACGGTGATGCCCTAATTTGCAAACATATATATGTAATTACTGCTTATCAAATCGAGGTTATAGTTTTCTGGGTTAACACAAAAACATAATTAATGTTCAGATTTTAACAGTTTTTTTCATTCTTTTGTAGTCAGTTAGCATTCTAGAAGTGCTAATGATAAATTTCGGTGTAGTTTTTTTCTTTAAATTAACCACCAAAAACCAATATATTGACTTTATTTGCTGGTTTTAACTCTTTTAATTTTTATTCCACTGTCATTTCAAAAATAGCGAAACTCCAGATTTTACGTCTTGGAGGATTTGTTCTTTACTATTACCCACTTCATTTCGGATCCACATTTTTTAAATAACATCACAAATATTTCTTAACATACAAATGACGCTTTTTTGATACAAATAAATTCCGAATAACGTAAGCTCCTGTATCTGGTGGGCCAAATCAATTAAAATTAATATTAAATTGAAAATAATTTTTAAATATTTCCTTTACAATAATTATTCGCAAAAAAACCGTAAGAATTTTACTCATAGAGCACGATATACACCCAAAAAAATTATTTTTTTGAGTGTGGAGTCGAAAACAAAAAAAAAAAATTGATTTTCAAAAGATTTTGCGACCATTACTTTATATTTATAATAATTATAAAATAAAATAATGGGAAAAATAACTAGTTATTAGTATGTCCTTATTATTTGTGTTGAAGTAATGTACAGCGTAAGCTGGTGTCATTACTGGTAGTAGGAAGAATAATAGCAAGTCATTACCGTTTCTACACTGGGTTCTTACACACAGAGAAATAAAGTGCCAACCGTTACCATTAACACTTAGAAATTCAGTAGTACAACGATATTTACATTCGATTTTGAATATTTTAGGAGTTTCAACTAAAATTTAGGAAGTGTGCAGAGCCTGTGGGGAGGACGAGGAGGCCTTGAAACACTATCTCTGTGAATGCCCTGCATTTGCCGGGATCCGGGTCGAAATACTATCCAGTGACCCAATATCCACATTGGGGGATCTTAGGGGCATAGGATGGAAGAAGTTGAGGAGTTTCGTCGGAGCGACGGAGTTCCTGGGGTAGAAAGGTGACATAGGACCGATTGTTTAGAGCGCACAACAAGCCGACATTCTGGCTAAGTGTAAGTCCTCAAGGACTTGAGTCGGATTAAGGAAGCATTTTCCATCTCCGAATCCTCTTTTCGACCTAACCTAAAATTCAGTTGAATTAACCGAATTTTGTTGTGAAAACTAATGTTCAGTGTACCAACCGACTGAAACTAGTAATAACCGAATTTGAGTCGTAGTAACCGAATTTCAGTTGACAAGAAGCTACATTTTTTTAACTGTGTGTACAAAAACTTCGCCATGGCATAATCTATTGGCCCATTCAAACTTACCCAGAATAAAGAGGCCAATAAAAAGTGTACTTAATACGGAGCTAATATCATTCACCATAGCAGTAAAAAAATTTACAACTACGCGGACAATTTGTATAACAATGCCACCGATTGCACTATAAATCCAAGGTCTCATCCATGAACAACGTCTCTACAAGTAAAAAAAAAATTTAACCAGAAGTCGTATAATGGACATTTTATCGTTACCTTAATTATTCCCATTATTAATAGACCCGATGTAATTACAGCAATTAAACATAAAACCAGTATAATATAAAGAATGGTTTTCGAAGATTCTACAACTTGATCATTCGAAAATCCTCTAAAAGAAATAAACAAGTCTTTGTATATTACTTATGTACACCCAGTCCCCACTTATCGGCTGTTTTGTCTGCTATACCAATATACATCATTGGCCAACATTTTTATTCATATGATATTGCTTTTAACTACCCTTAGAGAGAATTGCCGTTAAGCGAGGGATCGGTGTGTTATTGTAAATCTTACCATATTCCGAGGAACATCACTTATTTTAGTTAATACCACGATAATATAAATTATCGTACATATAAATCCTAAAATTAATTCCACCAATAACTATGCCATATGTTGAACGACTCAGACATTTCATTATTGGTTCAATGTTTATTAAATTGTTTTCAATTAAATATTTTATATTTATTTATATTTTTTGTTTATAAATGATTCGCCAATAGATTCACAAACATTCTCGTTTCAGTAGCAGACTAAAATTGTATTTGTTGAGATACACAACAGAGTCTTGGAGAAATTTCACTTCTGCGCGTAGTATGACTTTAATGCACCACCAATTTAAAGTTTCGGTGTAGTGTTCGTTTCAATAAGAAGAGCTTATTGGTGTGGGTGTACTCTATTCCAACTGACATTAAAACATTTTTGTTATATTTCTCAAAACTCCATAAATTTGAATTTCTTTTTTTTTAAGCACCAACAACTCATCTTCGGTGGGTCGACACTCTTGGAAAGTAACAAAATTTAAGGAAAGAAGCTACTAGTTGTGGAATATAATTACGGCAAAATACTGGATTTAGTAAGCAAATGCTGATGGAAAACATACACTCATAATTTTTCGTAGTATGCTGTTTGTGGTTTAACAAAAAAAGTTTAAAGCCACTATCACACTAAATTGCAAAACACTTGTTTTGTGTTTCCATTCCAACAGTTAGTCATTCATTCTAGTCTAAATGCTGATAAGATAAATTAAAAATAAATTTATTATAAAAAAAAAATATTAACAAGTAATGTTTTCTAAAGGGTGTTTTTTTTACAGGTAAATTGCACACTTTTTTAACTGGCGGCCATATTGTCAGATGTCAAGTGATTTATGTTTAGTTTGGTTTGGCATTTCAACATGAATGGACTGACGCTTGAACAACGCTTCCAATTGTGCAAATTTATTTTGAACATCATGGTTCTGTTCGAATATGCTTCGCGCACTACGTCCATTTTACGGTCAACATAATCGACCATCAGAGCAATTAATGCGATTAACTATAGAACGTTTTTGCACCACGTTTACTCTAACTGATAACATGCGTACAGAAGAAGTCATTGCTGCTGTAGAGCATGGCGTAAGAGGAAGACCCAGTCAGTCTATCCGTCAATGGTGACCGCTATAGAGTAATGATTACTGACTTTTTCGTTCATCAATTGAACAACCATGATTTGCAGGAGCGTGGTTTCAACAAGACGGCCCAAAATGTCACACAACTAGTGCCACAATTGATTTATTG